>CM064578.1:62400423-62440423 GCA_032716605.1 Paralithodes platypus
TCTCTCTATCTCTCTCTCTCTCTCTCTATGTGTGTGTTACTAGTCTGTTTCTCTCTCTTACTTTTTGGCATTTGAAGTATTAATATTTGAAATGACTGACATTGTAGAACTACACACAGATATGATTAAAACAATATGTAACCATTATTGGTGGCTGAAGAAGTTATATTCTAGTGCATGCTAAAGTTTTCAACGTGCTCTAATTGGAACAAACTTCTAAATGTCCCCCCCCCCTCTCTCTCTCTCTAATTATCTAGTTTTAAAGTACCAGTATTTTTCCCTCGCTTTATCACGCAATGCCAAAGCAGCTCTCGCAATTATACATTCTTTTATTCTCAAGTTTTATCAATGAAGAGTTTTACGCATCCTATTCTCCTACTTAGCCTGTCAGTCCTTCTATTGCTATCTATATCCATCGGCCTATATATCTACGTTTTACTATCTATCTACAACTCTTCCTATCTATCACTAATTATTATTAACTCTTTGTCTCTCTCTCTCTCTCTCTCTCTCTCTCTCTCTCTCTCTCTCTCTCTCTCTCTCTCTCTCTCTCTCTCTCTCTCTCTCTCTCTCTCTCTCTCTCTCACACACACAATTCCTTCCCTTACCCTTTAGTTCATTTTTACTCACCAGATGTCCCAGGGGTCACTTTCTAGGTTGACCCTCAGTTACTTAAAAAGTTACCTAGCAACTTTTGAATAATTAGCAACTTCTTTTAAACAAATACTTCACCCCCAAGCGGTATTTTTCCGCTTAACGTGTGTATCTATCTATATCAATCTATTTTTTTCTTTCTATATTCCAACTATTCCCTCTCGGACATAGGCTGAGAGCCTTTACACTACACCGCTGAACACGGTGAGGCCTGTGAGGTCTTGTTCCAGTCTAGGGAGTGAGACATGCGAAGCACCCCGGCTCAGCACTCCATCTCTGAAGCCGCTTCGCCTCTGCGCTTCACTGTCTCACCCCCCACACTCGGACCTCCTCACAACTCCCCATAGTGAGCTTAAACCCTTCAACTCACTAGGCATTGCCCCCCTGTACCATATTTCGAATATGGGAATATTCATACAATGCTATTTAATCAGGGAACAATGAGGGTATTTTTTTGGCATTTCAGTGTGCTGTGGTAATGCACTGAAACTAGGTATAGCACAAATTCTATAGCCCAATAATGTCTTCCCATTGACATTTGAGATTCGAACCCAGGTCCATTTGATTACCAGTCCAGTGGCAAGACCACTCTGCCACACCTCCCCCTTATAACTATCTATCTATCTATATCTATCTATCTATCTTTTCTATCTATCTATAGCTATCTATCTAACATTGGGTTGGCCGCTAGGGTACCGTATATTCAGTACAAACAGGAGGATAAGGGCAACGACCGGGTTCCACTTGACTGCTTTATTTGCGATATTTTAGACTAACTTGATCCATCATCAGGCATCGATACAGGTCCTAAAAATAAATTACACTAGTAAGAAACTAATTAAATATAAAATCAGGAACACAAATTTATTGAAAATGCTAAGATAGAATAAATTGTCCTAATATAGTTAAAAACCTATGGAATTATGTGGTAATATCATGTTTATCACCAAGTAAATATAACTTACACATGTAAAAGGTAAAGCGTGGGTATGATCATATTACATAATTATATCTTCTGTTCACAGGGCAAATATACAATACAGAAGGGGGTTACCTAACAGTAAATAATTAGTCAAACAATACTTCCTAAACTTCATAAACGGATGGAGTTTTGATATGGAATCCCCGTTAACTTTGAGATTTTTAGACGTTCGTCCCATTAGTTTGGCGATTTAATACATTTTGCCTAATTTCTTTGCCAATATCAAGACATTTCGTGCCACGCCTTAGAGGAACCGGCCATGATCGAGGTCTATGGAGCAAAATAGCCTAGACATGACAACTATACTAACTTGTATTTAGTTTATTTTAGTTTAATTATTATACTATCATAACATATGATATGAAATTATGAAGCTGTGAGGTTGGTGTTTCCAATGTATATTCTCTCCTTCATCTTATGACTTAATTTAAAGGTTTCTAAATACCCCTGATGGTAACAAAGGCTTTAAAGTATCCCTAATAGGCTAAACATCGCGTCATATGTCGGAAGGGGTTAAGAAGGATCTATGGTAGTAAAAAGGGTTAATTAAGATCGTTGGAAGCCAGTAAATTGCTGGAGGCCCTTATTAAAGTGAACACAATCGTCTATTAGTAGCCAGTATATAATGAATAGGATGGAACTGCCCGGGGGGGAGGATTTTAGTTTGTTCCCTAGACTTCCATCAAGCTTAAAAATTACACCCCCTAGACTCCCTTTCAAGATAAATTTGTAAATTTTTCGGTAGAAAAATGACCCGGCCGAAGGCCGGTTTCTCTTAAATTACAGGCTCGCTATCGCTCGCCAGGAAAAGATCGACACTTAAATGGCACGAAAGTTCTTAAAATCGCTAAAGTAATGGGGCGAACGTGGTTTAAATCTCAAAAAGCATCTAACAACATAGAAAGGGATAAAATGGAAAAAATCCCTCCAGTGGATATCTCCCCTTAACCACAGGAGCAAAAACAGGGAATATATTTTTCCTCTGACGATATATTGCAATTTGTCTGTCGTAAATACTTGGCTATTACGAAGTTTTTGAGGCGAAATATGATGTCCGTAAAAGGATCTTATTAGCACTTTTACATGCAGTAACAGAACAGTTTCATATTTTGTTCATTAACTATCGATATATTAGTTGCTAAGGTATTCAATTTACCGTCACCTGATATGAATTCGACTTAAGGGGAGGTATTTAGTTTGTTCCCTAGACCTCCATCAAGCTTAAAATTACACCCCCTTGAGTCCCTTTCAAGATAAATTTGTACATTTTTCGGTAGAAAAATGTCCCGGCCGAAGGTCGCTTCCTCTTAAATTACAGGCTCGCTATCGCTCGCCAGGATAAAATCGACACCTGAATGGCATGAAAGGTCTTAATATGGGGTGAAAGTTCTTAAAATTGCTAAACTAAAGGGGCAAACGTGTTATAGTATCAAAAGCAATGGGGATAAACATGAGGGAGAAAGGGGTCAAGAAAAAATCCCTCAAGTGGAGATCTCCCCTTAAGTTAGCCAAAGAAGCTAATGATGCGAGCCTCACCGGAAGTCGACATATTTTTCTGACAGTAAAATAGATGTAATTGATTTATTAACTATAAGAGTAGATACAGTGTATTTAAATGATGAGCCCGATAAGCACCAGTGAGGATTTTTCATTTGGATTACATTCGAGAGAGAGAGAGAGAGAGAGAGAGAGAGAGAGAGAGAGAGAGAGAGATAACGTGTGTATAAGTGTGTGTGTGTGAGGGAGAATAAGTGTGTGTGTGTGTGTGCGCGCGCGCGCAGGTGTGCGTGTATGTGTATGAGAGAGAGGGTGACGCATGAGGGTGGAAAGGTGAGGGGTGGGGAGGGTGTCTGGTGTCTATCTGAGGGGAGGGGGGGGGGTAAGACAATTGATGGAGAGTCTCGTTCCTCCTTCTATGGTAACTTGACGAGGAAAAGATCAAGGTCCACTGGCTCAGGAGGTAGAGACACAACCCGTATACAATAGCGTAGAGAGAGAGAGAGAGAGAGAGAGAGAGAGAGAGAGAGAGAGAGAGAGAGAGGAGAGAGAGAGAGAGAGGAGAGAGAGAGAGAGAGAGAGAGAGAGAGAGAGAGAGAGAGAGAGAGAGAGAGAGAGAGAGAGAGAGAGAGAGAGAGAGAGAGAGAGAGAGAGAGAGAGAGAGAGAGAGAGAGAGAGAGAGAGAGAGAGAGTCCGAGTCCACGTTATGAAACTTTTTGACAGGTGTTTATACTAGTCTGTATATACCTGTGTTTGTGTGTGTGTGTGTGTGTGTAATGTAGGCGTACAGTTGTGCACACACATATCTGTTCCTGTTACTTTGTGTTCACGGTCTTTTGTTATGACTATTCACGAGTTTTCTATAATTCTCCCTGCCAAGGTTTCGACCTGGTGAACGCTTCTAAACTAGCTAAGACTGTCAACATCAACACTATTCAACACCTTGGATTATATTGCCCAGTTTATTACGATTGTTTATCATTATTCACTGATTTATTATAGATGACTATTCCACGTGCTTAATTAAGGGGAGATTTCCACTTGAGGGATTTTTTTCTTTACCGCTTTCTCCCTCATGTTTAGCCCCATTGCTTTTGAGATTTTAAGACGTTCGCCCCATTAGTTTGGCGATTTTAAGAACTTTCACCCCATTTATGTCACTTTTAAGACCTTTCTTTCCATTTAGGTGTCGATTTTTTCCTGGCGAGCGATAGCGAGCCTGTAATTTAAGAGGAACCGGCCTTTGGCCGGGAAATTTTTCTACGGAAAAATATACAAATTTATCTTGAAAGGGGGTTATGGGTGTGTAATTTCAAGCTTGATGGAAGTCTAGGAAACACACTAAACACCTCCCCTTAATAGCTAAACGAGCATAAACAAAGTACCAGAGTAACAGATATCTGTGTTTTTCGGGTGTCCTGTGGTGTATTGGATAGCGTGCTTGGTTCACAGCCAAGAGGACCAGAGTTCGATTACACCTCGGAAAGAGATTTTTGGCCAACTCTCCTTACACCCTGTGCCTCTGTTTCACCTAAGGGGGTACTACTTAATAAATAATACTAACAAAATAATTGGCTTTATAGGCAGGTCATTTGAGCATAAATCCAAAGAAGTTATCCTAACCCTTTACAATTCCTTAGTCCGCCCTCTTCTGGAATACTGCGTTCAATCCTGGTGCCCTTACTACCAAAAAGATATAAACAAGCTAGAACGAGTTCAACGTAGAGTTACCAAAATGATACCTAGCCTAAAGAACAAACCATACGAAGAGCGTCTTAGAGAATTAAATCTATTTCCTTTAACCCAGCGCAGATTAAGAGGCGACTTAATTCAAGTGTTCAAAATCATCAAAGGCATCGACAATATGAACTGTAGTAAGTACTTCACTATCGACCAATCTAATTACACGCGGGGAGGAAACGGTTGCAAAATTATTGGTAAATCTTTTAACTCGCACGAATCTAAGAATTTCTTCTTCAATCGAGTTGTCAACTTGTGGAATGGGCTTCCCCGAGACGTTATAGACTGCAGCACCGTTGATTCATTTAAATTCCGCCTAGACAAATATCTCGCATCAAACCCGCGACTGACTGCGTTTGTAAATGAATAACTTTATCCTCCCCTCAGTTACTAACCCATATGTCCCCTACTAGCTTCCTAGTCCTGCCACGTTAGTGGCAGGGCAGTGGTTCCCTTTCCAATGTTCCCTTACCCACTCTGAACCACTGTTTGGACACTTGATCCTCAGTGTTTTGGAGGACGAGCAACCTAGAAGGGTCACTGGACCTGTTGTTGCTTGATTTCCTTTGTACTTGGTTTATGGTCTAAATATTTATTTATTAATATTTATTTATTAATATATGTTTTAGCTTCCCCCCCCCCCATCAAGCTTAGAAAATCGCCCTCTAGACCCCCTTTCAAGATAAATTTATAAATTTTTCGGTAGAAAAATGTCCCGGCCGAAGACCGGTTCCTTCTAAAATTAGAGGCTCGCTATCGCTCGCCAGGAAAAAATAGACACCTGAAAGGTACGAAAGGTCTTAATATTGACAACAAAATGAGGCGAAAGGTCTCAAAATCGCCAAAACTAACGGAACTAACGTCTTAAAACCTCAAATCTAATATGCTAAACATGAGGGAGAAGGGGGTCCAGAAAAAGCGAGTACTACCTACCCCTTAAATAGGAACCTGGTGGATACAGTAAGCGGACTGTTGTGACGTTCCCTCTGAGATTGGTGGCGATCTGGTACTATTATATAGATGGCAGGGTATGGTTGGTTGGTTGGTTGGTTCAGGTCACCCCAGCCTTCGATACCAGATGTCACCGTCAATGTAAAGGGGAGATCTCCACTTCAGGGATTGTTTTCTTGACCCCTTTCTCCCTCATGTTTAGCTTCATTGCTTTTGATATTATAAAACGTTTGCCCCATTACTTTAGCGATTTTAAGAACTTTCACCCCATATTAAGACCTTTCGCGCAATTCAGGTGTCGATTATATCCTGGCGAGCGATAGCGAGCCTGTAATTTAAGAGGAACCGGCCTTCGGCCGGGACATTTTTCTACCGAAAAATGTACAAATTTATCTTGAAAGGGTCTCAAGGGGGTGTAATTTTAAGCTTGATGGAGGTCTAGGAAACAAACTAAATACCTCCCCTTAAGATGGGACTAGGTCTTGACTATAGTCTCTTTTTTCTTTTTTTCCAACTGAGCCTAAATTGTCATGTTTCGATCTTTGTTACTCAGCTATAAGGTAGATTTTGTAGCGAAATATGATGTTAATTATGAAAACTTGGCAGTAATACGACACACAGCCATAGTAGTTTCAAATATTCTCCTTAAGTATCGATAAATCAGCTACAAAAGGATTCAATTTGCCATCAGCTGGAAACAAGTAGAGTGTAGCCGAAAAATATACACATATATCTAGAAAGGGGATGTTTTTTTTTTTTTTTAAAGCTTGATGGAAGTCTATAGGGACGATACTAAAAAATAGATAAATCAATAAATCTACCAATAAATATACCCGTCCCCTTAAGGGGGGGGTGACCTGTTTTGGTTCTGTCCTTTTCTATCTTTCTCTGGCTGGTATCCATTTGGCCCCATTCAGCCTACTGTTTTAAGACGTTTACCCCCACCCAGGTGTCAATTTTTTTACTGGTGAGCGGTAGCGAGCCAGCATATTTTTTATTTTTGTTTGACAGCAGGCTAAATTTGTAAATTTTTCGATAGAAAAATGTCTCCGGCGAAGCCGGATTTCTTCATATAATGCTGGCTCGCTATCGCTCGCCAGGAAGAAATCGACACCTAGATGGGGATAAACGTCTTAAAATAGTTGGCTGAATGGGGCCGAATGGATACAAGCCAGAGAAAAAGAGGAAAGGACAGAAATAACCAAAAGCAGGTCACCCCCCTTAAGAGTAAAATCATCTAACCTTAGTCAAAACATACAAATATAGCCTTACCCGAAATAGTAGCAAGGAATATAAAGAAAAAGCAAGCAACAACAGATCCGGAGAGTAGACGAGATGTTATAACTTTCTGACCAATGCAGAACGATATCAGGTGCATGGATTGTATTGTTTTATAATGTTATGTTCAGTTAAGGGGGAATGATCGCTTTTTCTGGACCCCTTTCTCTCTCATGTTTAGCATACTTTTTTTGATATTTTGAGACGTTCGTTCCATTAGTTTGGCGATTTTGAGACCTTTCGCCCCATTTCTTAGTCACTATTAAGACTTTTAACGCCATGTGGGAATCGATTTTTTCCTGGCGAGTGATAGTGAGCCTGTAATTTTAGGACGGGACATTTTACTACCGAAAAATGTTCAAACGTATCTAGGGAGTGTTTGTTTAAGCTTGATGGAGGTCTAGCGAGGAAACGCATTAATAAACTATGAAATATATATCTAGAACACAAAACAAGCACTACCCCCCCCCCCCCTTAATTTACTGCTTTTTTCCCATAATTAACGTAATTCTTCAAATCCTCAAATTACAACTACCTTGAGATGGTTTTAAGGGGAGATTTCCACTCGAGGGACTTTTCTTTTGACGCCTTTCTCCCTCATGTTTAGCCTCATTGCTTTTGAGATTTTAAGACGTTCGCCCCATTATTTTGTCGATTTTAAGAACTTTCGCCCAATTTCTGTCAATGTTAAGAACTTTCGCGCCATTTAGGTGTCGATTTTTCCAGGCGAGCGATAGCGAGCCTATAATTTAAGAGGAGCCGGCCTTCGGCCGGGAAATTTTTCTACCGAAAAATTTGCAAATTTATCTTGAAAGGGGGTCAAGGGAGTGTGATTATAAACTTGATGGATGTCTAGGGAACAAACTAAAAGCCTCTCCTTAAGCGCATTAGATCTACATATTAAATTAAAGAGGTATTTGGTGTACTGGTATATTTGGTGTTCAACTATCCATTTCACTGTATTGTACAGTCTGATTCAAATGTTCGCTGCAAAACTGTAATTTCATCTTATAGTTGAAATACTCTCTGATTACAGGAGGCCTTTTGTAAACTTTATAAAAGTATGTATGTAGTGTATGCTAGAATAAAAAACAAATGTATGATAAATAATACATCAAAAATATGATCTTGAAGTTATTAGAGATCCTGTGAAGCCCCATACCCGTAAGGGGTCTTTACTAATCTAAATATAATCGTCTAAGACAGGCCAAAATACAATTAAACCAAAGAAGAAAGTCACTGAAAGGGTTAAAGTTCTTTCTTCTATATGTGTACGTCTTACCTCTTGTGTGTACATTCGTCGGTGTACATGGTTTCCTTCCTCTGTGTATCTCTTCCCTTCCATGTGTACTTTTGTTCTGATGCCTTTCCTTAATGGCTTGTGTGCGTTTCCTTTCTAATCTGTGTGTCAGACTGCTTGCCAGGAAATGTGTAGGTATGTGTGTGGTGGAAGAGAGGGTCGTAAGTGTATGTGTGTGGTGGAAGAGAGGGTCGTATGTGTGTGTGTGGTGTGGAAGAGAGGGTCGTATGTGTGTGTGTGGTGGAAGAGAGGGTCGTAAGTGTATGTGAGGAAGAGAGGGTCGTAAGTGTATGTGTGTGATGGAAGAGAGGGTCGTATGTGTGTGTGTGGTGGAAGAGAGGGTCGTATGTGTGTGTGTGGTGGAAGAGAGGGTCGTAAGTGTATGTGTGTGGTGGAAGAGAGGGTCGTATGTGTGTGTGTGGTGGAAGAGAGGGTCGTATGTGTATGTGTGGTGGAAGAGAGGGTCGTATGTATGTGTGTGGTGGAAGAGAGGGTCGTATGTGTGTGTGGTGGAAGAGAGGGTCGTATGTGTGTGTGTGGTGGAAGAGAGGGTCGTGTGTGTGTGTGGTGGAAGAGAGGGTCGTATGTGTGTGTGTGGTGTGGAAGAGAGGGTCGTATGTGTGTGTGGTGGAAGAGAGGGTCGTAAGTGTATGTGAGGAAGAGAGGGTCGTAAGTGTATGTGTGTGGTGGAAGAGAGGGTCGTATGTGTGTGTGTGGTGGAAGAGAGGGTCGTATGTGTGTGTGTGGTGGAAGAGAGGGTCGTAAGTGTATGTGTGTGGTGGAAGAGAGGGTCGTATGTGTGTGTGTGGTGGAAGAGAGGGTCGTAAGTGTATGTGTGTGGTGGAAGAGAGGGTCGTATGTGTGTGTGGTGGAAGAGAGGGTCGTATGTGTGTGTGGTGGAAGAGAGGGTCGTATGTGTGTGTGTGGTGGAAGAGAGGGTCGTATGTGTGTGTGTGGTGGAAGAGAGGGTCGTAAGTGTATGTGTGTGGTGGAAGAGAGGGTCGTATGTGTGTGTGTGGTGGAAGAGAGGGTCGTATGTGTGTGTGGTGGAAGAGAGGGTCGTAAGTGTATGTGTGTGGTGGAAGAGAGGGTCGTATGTGTGTGTGGTGTGGAAGAGGGTCGTATGTGTGTGTGTGGTGGAAGAGAGGGTCGTATGTGTGTGTGTGGTGGAAGAGAGGGTCGTAAGTGTATGTGTGTGGTGGAAGAGAGGGTCGTATGTGTGTGTGTGGTGGAAGAGAGGGTCGTAAGTGTATGTGTGTGGTGGAAGAGAGGGTCGTATGTGTGTGGTGGAAGAGAGGGTCGTATGTGTGTGTGTGGTGGAAGAGAGGGTCGTATGTGTGTGTGTGGTGGAAGAGAGGGTCGTATGTGTGTGTGTGGTGGAAGAGAGGGTCGTAAGTGTATGTGTGTGGTGGAAGAGAGGGTCGTATGTGTGTGTGTGGTGGAAGAGAGGGTCGTATGTGTGTGTGTGGTGGAAGAGAGGGTCGTAAGTGTATGTGTGTGGTGGAAGAGAGGGTCGTATGTGTGTGTGGTGTGGAAGAGAGGGTCGTATGTGTGTGTGTGGTGGAAGAGAGGGTCGTATGTGTGTGTGGGGGGGAAGAGAGGGTGGTGTGTGTGTGTGTGGGAGAGGGGGGGGGGGACATATATATGTACGTGTGTGGGTTGGGGGGGGGTGTATGTATGTATGTGGGGTGGGGGGGGGGGGTTATATGTATGAGTGTGGGTTGGGGGGAGTATGTGTGTATGTGTGGAGGGGGGGGGGGGTTGTTATGTGTATGAATGTATGCATGGGTGAGATATTGTGGGTGTGTGAGTGTGGGCAGTTATCATGAATGTTGTGGGGGAGGGGGGGGGGGGGGGTGCTTGAGAATACGATGTGTGGTGCATAATTGACGTTCATATGAATATTTACACACGTCCTGGTTATATATATATATATATGAATTAATGTGTAGGTATTAATGTGTAGGTATTAATGTGTAGGTATTAATGTGTAGGTATTAATGTGTAGGTATTAATGTGTAGGTATTAATGTGTAGGTATTAATGTGTAGGTATTAATGTGTAGGTATTAATGTGTAGGTATTATGTACATTGCACGGACATTACACATGCGTTTTATCTTGACATATGTACAAACTCAATACAGCTGTACATGAACATTCGGGTGTACATTAACATTCTGGTGCACATGTATACTACAAATGTACAGATGATAGAATATGTTAAGCTCCTACCATTAAGGGGGAAGGGTTTATTTTTTTGGTCGATTTTTTTTTTATATATTGTATATAATATTTTTTTTTAGTTTCCTCCCTAGACCTCCATCAAAATTTTAAGAATATCCATTAAATCCCCCTTCGAGATTAATTTGTAAAAAAAATCGATATAAAAATGTCACGGCCAAAGGCCGGTTCCTCCACAATTACAGGCTCGCTATCGGTCGCCAGGAACAAAATCGACACCTAAATGGCACGAAAGGTCTTAATATTGATATAGAAATGGAGCGAAAGGTCTTAAAATCGACAAACTAATGGGGCAAACGTCTTAAATTGTCAAAACTAATAGGGCTAAGCATGAGAGAGAAGGTAGTCTAGAAAAGCGACCCATCTCCCCTAATTAACATAGTATCCAAAACTGCTTTCACAATAAACTGCAAGATCTTGTATACTAATTGTCCGGGTTTGTGTTCCAATCTAGCGTCCTCTGGATAGAAAAACTAATTTATGATAATCTCTTGCCTTGACTTACCAGATCTTAGATGGAGTGTAAACCACGCTCACAACTTTACCTCGGTATACAAATAATAATAATAGTAATAATAATTATAGTAATAATAATAATAGTTTTTGTAACGGGGATATAGTAATTTGTATCGTGCGCATTACATGTGTACCTCAGTATTATATATGTACAAATATATATGAATGTTACAATCCTAGATTGATAATACAAGTACACAGTAGACACACATGTGTTTTACAAATGTACATGACCAATAAAGGTACACATTAACTTTAGAGGAGTACATAAACATTACAGGTGTACATAAACATTACAGGTGTACAATAACATTACAGGTGTACATAAACATTACAGGTGTACATGAACATTACAGGTGTACATAAACATTACAGGTGTACATAAACAATACAGGTGTACATGAACATTACAGGTGTACATAAACATTACTGAATATTGCAGGTGTACATGAACATTACTGAACATTACAGGTGTACATGAACATAACAGGTGTACATGAGCATTAATGATAATTACAGGTGTACATAAACATTACAGGTGTACATCAGCATTACAGGTGTACATAAACATTACTGAACATTACAGGTGTACATGAACATTACTGAACATTACAGGTGTACATGGACATTACTGAACATTACAGGTGTACATGGACATTACAGGTGTACATGAACATTACAGGTGTACATAAACATTACAGGTGTACATAAACATTACAAGTGTACATAAACATTACAGGTGTACATAAACATTACAGGTGTATATAAACATTACAGGTGTACATGAACATTACAGGTGTACATGAACATTACAGGTGTACATAAACATTACAGGTGTACATAAACATTACAGGTGTCCATGAACATTACAGGTGTACATAAACATTACAGGTGTACATGAACATTACAGGTGTACATGAACATTACAGGTGTACATGAACATTACAGGTGTACACAAACATTACAGGTGTACATGAACATTACAGGTGTACATAAGCATTACAGGTGTACATGTGTCGACCCGTGAGAACAAACACTGCCACGACGGGACCCTGAGAACATGCACACACACACACACACAAGTCATGCACACACAGGATTCACTCCTTTGCAGTTCCCACACAAGCACAACGTAAGCTTTCACAGGCATGTATATTTATTTGCACACAAACATGCACACACACACACACACACACACACACACACACACACACACACACACACACAGACACACACACACATCGTTTAATCTTATTATTTTTACTACAAACATACACACACAACATACACACAAACACGCTCACAAGCCGTTTATTATTATTATTATGACTACCGGTACCTTACACCCCACACACACACACACACACACACCCACACACCATTTACCTGTTTCTGTCAGCATGTTTTTACCTTGTCTGATTAACTGTTCATATATCTCTCTCCCTGTTCTACTGCTCATATTAATATCTGCTACCTCCTTCTTCATACTCGAATTCGTCTACATGTAATAAGAGTTATTTATTTAATATTCAACGGAGATTAAAAATACGAGTGGTCATTTAAGGGGGCCCACTTAGTTTTGTTTGTATCTTTCTCCCATGTGCAGCAGGCTAAATTTGTACATTTTTCGATAGAAAAATGCCTCCGGCGAAGCCGGATTTCTCCATACAATGCTGGCTAGCTATCGCTCGCTAGGAAGAAATCGACACCTGGATGAGAATAAACGTCTTAAAACAGTAGGCTGAATAGGGCTGAATGGATAAAAGTCAGAGAAAATGAGAGAAAAAAACAGGTTATCCCCTTAATAAAGAAACTTGGTATCATTCAGTGTTGTGGATAACTTAAATTTGTTCCACTAAATTCGCTCACCTGTCCCAAACGTTTCATTGTAGTAAGGTTTGAGAAAGTCTCTCTCTCTCTGTCTGTCTGTCTGTCTGTCTGTCTGTCTGTCTGTCTGTCTCTCTCTCACAAACACTATCCCTAGCCCAACACACACACATTATATATCTAATGAGGCGGAGTTCAAGGATTATTAAGGACTTCTTCCGGGAACCTATCTACGTAATTCTAGGTCACACACACACGCACACACACACACACACACACACACTGTATATAAATATGGCACAACCATCACTTCTTCCTATGCCAAAGCTGAACTCTTCGCTCAAACTTTCGCTAGAAACTCCACCCTGGATGATTCCGGTGCTATTCCTCCCTCTCCATCCCCTTCTCTCCTACTTATGCCTAATATCCTAATCTCTTCTAAAGATGTACTTTCTACCCTCTCTGGGCTTAATACTAAGAAGGCGTACGGTCCGGACGGTGTTCCTCCTGTGGTTCTTAAAAACTGTACTTCCGTGCTGACCCCCTGCCTAGGCAAACTCTTTAGTCTATGTCTCTCCTCTAACGTCTTCCCTTGTTGCTGGAAGTTTGCTCTCATTCAACCTGTCCCAAAGAAGGGTGACCGCTCTCAACCCTTCAACTATCGTCCAATTGCTCTCATCTCTTGTATCTCTAAAGTTTTTGAAACTATTCTTACTTCTAAATTTCTTAAGCATTTATCTTCTCATAATCTGCTCTCAGATCGACAGTATGGTTTCCTTAAGGGTTGCTCTACTGGTGACCTTCTTTCATATCTTACTAACTCTTGGTCATCTTCCTTTCGGGACTTTGGTGAAACCTTTTCTATTGCGCTAGACATATCGTAGGCCTTCGATAGAATCTGGCACAAATCTCTAATTTCTAAACTACCCTCCTTCGGTTTCTATCCCTCCATCTGTGCCTTTGTCTCTAATTTCCTTTCTGGCCGTTCCATAGCTGTAGTTGTGGATGGCCATCGTTCAATTCCTCATGCTATCAACTCCGGTGTTCCTCAGGGTTCTGTCCTATCTCCTATTATTTTTCTAATTTTCATAAATGATCTTCTCAACTGTTTCTGCAGTCCTATCCATTCATATACAAACGAATCTACCTGACACTATTCAATTAGTTGTCCAGAACGCCCCAATAAACAATCCCTCGAAGACAAAGGTAATGAAGCCATACAATACTTACCTTCTGATTTAACTGCCATTTCTAACTGGGGCAGAGAAAACCTTGTTACCTTAATGCTTCCAAAACTCAATTTTTCCTTCTATCTACACATCCAAAACTCAATTTTTCCTTCTATCTACACATCGTGAACTCCCAAAGGACTATCCCTTGCACTTCAACAATAAAAAAATCAACCCTTCATATTCTCTTAGTATTCTCGGTGTCTCTTTCTCTTCTGCTCTCTCTTGGAAGGACCATATTACCAGTCTTGCTAAGGCAGCCTCCCAGAAGCTGGGAGTGCTCAACCGCCTCAAGGGATTTTTTACCCCTGCTCAGCTTCTTGCTCTGTACATGGGCACAGTGTGTCCTTGTATTGAGTATTGTTCACATGTGTTGGGAGGATCCTCTCACACCGCCTTTCTAGACAAAGTAGAGAGGAAAGCCTTTCCTATCATTAACTCCAGTCCACTCACCGACTCTCTGCAATCTCTCTCTCTTCGCCGCAATGTTGCATATCTTTCGCTATTCTATCGCTACTACAATGTTCCTCAGAGCTCTCTGTGTATACCACCTCCTCTACATAGGGTACGTAGTACCCATCTTGCAACACAATCCTATCCCTACTCTGTACAACTCTCCAACTCAAGAGTGAAACGATACTCCCAATCTTTCTTCTATTCAACAGCTGAGCTCTGGAGTTATCTCCCTGAATCCATCTTTCCCTCATCCTATGACTTAAATTGCTTCAAACTCCGTGTGTCCTGGCATTTTTGCTCGACAGTTCCTTGATTTTGGCACTGTCACTCTTTCAACTCTGGGGGAGGCACTCGCCACAGGCTGCCTTTTGTCTCTCTCATCCACATAGACAAAAAAAACAAAAAACACACACACACACAAAAATGCATTATCTCACAAGCACACCTTCCCACCATCCCATACACACCTTAACACCTTGACCTGTTTCAGTGGCCCGCCCCCCGTAAAAGGTCAACTAGAATCAACAGGGATGCCCAGTTTTCACCTCCCTTGTTAGGTCATCCGGGTTTGTTGAGGGGGTAGGGTGAGGGGGTGGTGGGGGAGGGTGATTGATGAGTTGCAAGGTTGGTGGGGGGAGGGGGGAGGGGGGGGGGGTGGGGTGGGGGGGGGGAGGTAGGGTGATATTTAACCTTATCAGTAATTAGGGTGATGGGGAGGGGGGACAAGGTGATGGATGATTTGCAAGGTTAGGGGCGGGGGGGGTGGGATCAGGTAGAGGGTGTGAGAGGGTGAGGTGGGAGGGGTAGGTTGGGGGCAGGGAGGGAGGGTGATATTTAACCCTTTCAGCCGGCAGGGTGAGGGGGGGGAGGGTGATGGATGAGTAGCAAGGCTGGGGGGGAGGGGGGGTAGGGAGAGGGTGTGGCAGGGTGAGGAGGGAAGGGTAGGTTGGGGAGTGAGGGTGATATCGTAACCCTTTCAGTAGTAATGTTCATCTACACCTGTTATTTCCACGTATACCAAGGGCCTGGAGTTCTCGAAAAGGGACCTCGATCCAGTCCTGATGGTATTCTCGACTTAGTGTGCTGGCTTAACCCCTTCTGTACCGGCTACGTCTTTTAAATTGTAGTCTAGCTATATTTAGACGATCTTGTGCAGCTTAAGAAGGATCTGTGGTAGTAAAAGAGGTTAATGGAGATAGATCGAAGCCGTTTAATTGCTGGAGCCCCTTATTTAGACTGAATACAATCTTGTAATAGTAGCCAGAATATAGTTAAAAGGACGTTACCGGTACCGAAGGGGTAAAGGGTTGATAGCCTCTGACGTCCTATTGCAAGTAACATGGCGCTAATAAGTCATGTATCAGCTGTCATTACGTTTGGCTCGCTCTGTACTGTATTAGTGTCTGTCAGATGTTGAATAGGGTGAGTAAGTGTAAGAAAAGGTTGGTATATCTCACTCAGAAAGAAGAAATCATGTGTACATATTGCTGATACCAATTATTGATCAAAACATAATTGGTGCCGAGACATCACTTATTAGGTCGACTGTACACCTGTAATGTTCATGTATACCTGTGAGACTTCCTGTTCCGTGACGCTTTTCTTAATTTCATCCTGGCTAGCATTGAATGATTGTACCCAGCTTAGGAAGGACCTCTAGGAATAAAAAGGCTACCAACTTAACTCTTTGACTCCAAGAAATCCTTCCTCGACTTATAAAAAAGTCCAATGATGGTAAGAAACATTTGAAAAGGCCGCCTTCAAATACTGAAAAGGTTGATGTAGAGAAGCTTATTGTGATGTAGAGCCTCGGTCATTAATCACTATAGGTAACGCCAACGAACTTGACAATAATCTTGACCCTTTAACTGAAATAGGTGTGGATATTTAGAGCCAGTTTTCTCAAGGCCTTTTTGAGTTATGAGAAGTTAAGGGGTCAAGATGATTGTCAAGTTAGTTGGCGCTACCTATAGTAATGTTATTGTAGTATACTATTCAAACCTACACTATATACATACTGTATATACGGTACATACACACATTTAAAGACAGAGTGCTCCGGTCTCATGTCTTAATGGCGGCGTTCCAGGCAGCCCTGTTCAGAGCTGCCTCACTTATCAGGTTCTTCGATTCAAGATCAGACTGCAGTGTCTGATCCCACGTCTTTCTTGGTCTGCCCCTTGGTGCAGCTCTCTATGTTCATAGACTTTCATCTTTTCACCCAACTTAGTTCATCCATCCTCTCCACATGTCCAAACCATCCAAGCCTGCTAGTACGCATCTCAGCACTGATACTCTTAATACCTAACAGTCTCCTCAGCTCTTCACTAGATATTCCTATTGTTATTCCTAAGTATAACGAGTAACACCACAACACAATAGAAGCAATTACAGTACATTGATGCAACACCAGGATGTAAGACAAAAACAACTGATGAAACTCGACAAGTGAAAACCCTGGAAAAGCTTGAGGAAGTGACATCACCGATAAAGCTTGAGGAAGTGACATCACCGATAAAGCTTGAGGAAGTGACATCACCGATAAAACCCTATTCCTGCCACACCTTAGAGGAACACACGACCATTATAGCACACATTTAAAACCCTATTCCTGCCACACCTCAGAGGAACACACACGACCATTATAGCACACATTTAAAACACTTAAGGGGAGGTTTGTAGTGATTCCCTAGACTTCCATCAAGCTTAAAATTACTCCCCCTTAACCCCCTTTCAAGATAAATTTGTACATTTTTCGGTAGAAAAATTTCCCGGCCAAAGGCCGGTTCCTTCTTAAATTACAGGCTCGCTGTCGCTCGCCAGGAAAAATCGACACCTAAATGGCACGAATGGTCTTAAAATTGACAGAAATGGGGCGAGGGTTCTTAAAATCGCCAAACTAATGGGGCAAGCGTCTTTAAATCTCACAAGCAATGGGGCTAAACATGAGGGAGAAAGAGGTTCAGGAAAAAATTCTCCAGGTGGAAATCTCCCCTTAAGGGGGGATGGGCGTATTTATTTGATCACGTACTTTATATTATCTAGTTTAGTTTCCTCCCTAAACCCCCATCAAGCTTAAAACAACACTCCCCCCCCCCCCCCCCCATTCCCCTTTCAAGCTAAATTTTGTACATTTTTCGATAGAAAAATGTCCCGGCCGGAGGCCGGTTCCCTTTTCAATTACAGGCTCGCTATCGCTCGCCAGGAAAAAATCGACACCTCAATGACACGAAAAGTTTTAATATTGACAAAGAAATGGGGCGAAAGGTCTAAAAATCGCCAAAAATGATGGGCCGAACGTCCTAAAATCTGAAAACTAATGGGGCTAAACATGAGGAAGAAGGGGAATCAGAAAAGCGAGCCACACCTCAGAGGAACACACACGTAGGTCATTATAGCCTATATTTAATACTCTTAATGGCCTCTAACCACGATAATACTCTGCGGCCCGTGGTGGTGGTGGTGTAATAGCTGCCGTTATCCAGGTCATAGCTAGGGGAGGGAGGAGAGGTAGGTAAGTTTATAGAATCATTATTGGGGGGGGGAGGGGGGGGTAGGGTTTCTTTATGGGTCGATTTACTTATTATTTTTCTTAGTTTCCTCCCTAGACCTCCATCAACATTTAAAAAAAAAAAAAAAAAAAACATCCCGAAGATTTTAGATACATTTATATATATTTTTTTTTCGGTAGCAAAATTAACCTTCTGACTTCCGTATAATCTTCCATATCTAAATACAATCGTCTAATAAGAGCCAGCATGAACTGTCAATCGCGTCATAATCCTCAAAGGGGTTAATTATAGCCTACGCATCTCACTGATTGTATTTGCCTACTGAAAACACTGAAGGCCGTTCCAAATTATGAGTTACTACCCTAAGAATCGAAATTTTAAATGTTTCAGTTCGAGCTCTTGTTTCGAGTCGGCCAACCCCAGCTATAGGGTATGTGCCTGCGTATATACAGACAGACATACATACATACATCCATACATACATCCATACATACATACATAGGTACAGTGTATCTGGCGTCCAAATGAATGAATGACGCATGTATTTTGACTTTGACTGTACGTATGGCCGGAGATGGAAGGGTGATGGGGCAAGACTGTGAGGCAAGGACGAGATAGGAAGGGGGAGAGAAGAAGAGAGGAGGTGGAAGAGAAGGGAGGAATGAGGAGGAAGAAAAGGAGGACGTAGAATAGAAGGAAGAAGAGGAAGAGGAGGAGGAAAGAGAGAAGGAAGAAGAGGTGTTTTTAAGAAGGGAAACCCTGTCTGTGGTCCGAGCACGGCTGAGAGTATTCAAACATTTAGTAGTTCACGTGTATTTGATATATATATATATAATAAATTAATCTATATAATCTATGAGCTAATATAGCAAGTGATAACAATGGCATAAAGTATTAATAATATAACAAGTGATAACAATGGCATAACGTATTATTTATTTGATTAGGAAGATTAAATGGGTTTTGTAATATTAAAATGATTATTGGAGGAATTAATTTAATTTGAAAGCCAAACCTTAAAAAATTGGTGAAGGGGTAAATGCAGTGAAATTCATAAGATGAGAGAGGCTAGGTGTGGGAAAAGAATGTGTAAAGAGGATGTCAACAGAATGATGCAAAAGAGAGAGAGAGAGAGAGAGAGAGAGAGAGAGAGAGAGAGAGAGAGAGAGAGAGAGAGATAACAATGATTTACTTACGAAAATCACGGACTACTAGAATATAAACAAAAATCTATAACCTAGGCATGGTCAACACAGAAGTCATCAATATCGAGGATGCCTATACTGTTTCTGTTCAACTGACGCTAAATTAAATCCCTTAGCAGCTAATTTATCGATGCTTAATGGAAGAATATGAAACTACCATGTCTCTTCATCATATTAAGGGGAGGTTTCTAGTTTGTTTCCTACTCCTCCAGCAATTTTAAAATTTCACCCCCTTGACCCCCTTTCAAGATAAATTTGTACATTTTTCGGTAGAAAAATGTCCCGGCCGAAGGCCGATTACTCTTAAATTACAGGCTCGCTATCGCCCGCAGGATAAAATCGACACCTAAATGGCACGAAAGGTCTTAAAATTGACAGAATGGGCGGAAATTCTTAAAAATCAACAAACTAATGGGGCAAACGTCTTAAAATCTCAAAAGCAATGGGGCTAGACATAAGGGAGAAAGGGGTCAAGAAAAAAAAAAAGTCCCTCAAGTGGAAACCTCCCCTTAAGACCAAGTTTGTATTATTAGTACCATATTTCACTACAAAACCTCGAAAATAACTGAAAAATCTTGATGGGAACTTTGCAATATACCGTTTAGTTGAAAAGAAAGAGTTTAAGTCATTCTTAAGTCATTTTTAAGTCATGATCCGTTGCAGGACCGTCCGGTGTATACCACAGACCCGACGGTACACCAGCCAATATTGGCTTAATAGGGGAGGCAGTTGTTTTTTCCAGTCCTCCTCCTCCTCCTCCCTCATGTTTAGCCCTATTAGTTATGGGATTTCAAGACATTCGCCCCATTAGTTCGGCAATTTTCAGACCTTTTGCCCCATTTCTTTGACAATATTAAGACCTTTCGTGCCATTTAGGTGTCGATTTTTTTCTTGGCGAGCCTGTATTAGAAGAGGAAATTTTTCTACCGAAATATGTACAAATTGATGGGTGGGTGTTTTTTTAAGTTTGATAGAGGTTGAGAGAGCAAACTAAACCCCCTTATTAAACCATTGAGCCGAACCAGTAAGTTTTGATGCACAATACCGTCTGAGCTCCCTTAACCCCTTCACTACCATTACGTCATTTTCATCATATTCTGGTTAACATTATACCATTCTCTTTGGTTTGTAATCTACCTATACGACTTAAGGGGAGGTTTTTAGTTTTGTCCCTAGATATTCTTCAAGCTTAAGATTACACCTCCTTGAACCCTTTTCAAGATAAATTTGTAAATTTCCCGGCTGAAAGCCGGTTCCTCTTAAATTACAGGCTCGCTATCGCTCGCCAGGATAAAATCGACACCTAAATGGCACGAAAGGTCTTAAAATTGACAGAAATGGGATGAAAGTTCTTAAAATCGTCAAAATAATGGGGCAAACTTCTTAAAATTAGAAAAACAATGAGGCTAAACATGAGGGAGAAAGGTGCTAAGAAAAAAATCCCTCAAGTGGAAATCTCCCCATGGGTAAGTACGACTTAACCCCTGTGGAGCGGACATATTGCCCCGAAATTACCTTCATTCCCTGCTGATTTTCACGCATAAGCAAGGGCCAGAGCATTATAAAATTATACATCTGTGAAAGTAAAATGATAGAGCTTACCAATTACACCTGAATCATCCCTGTACGACGTCTGGTAATCTTGCTTAACTTAATTAAAGAAGACTTAACCGCTTTCATTTCTAGATGGCCTTTCAGTGCAATCATAATCTGAGAAGGTTAATAAAGATGAAACCGAAGAGAGGAGAGTGATGATAATAAAGAGAGAGAGGTCATGGGAAGGTCAACGGCAGAGTATGGGAGTGGGGGGGGGGGGGCCGATTTATGTCACTGGAGGGCAAATGGGCCGTTTTCCTGGTCCATCTTTTCCCTTAGTTTTCAGATTTTAAGACGTTCGGCCCATTAGTTTGGCGATTATATTGCTTTTCGCCCCTTTTCTTCGTCAATTTTAAGACTTTTCGTTTCAATTAGGCGTCGATTATTTCCTGGCGAGCGATAGCGAGCCTGTAATTTAGGAGGAACCGGCCTTCGGCCGGGAAATTTTTCTACCGAAAAATGTACACATTTATCTTGAAGGGAGGTGTAGGGGGTGTTTTTCTAAGCTTGATTGAGGTCTAACGAGGAAACTAGAATATTGGAAAAATGAAATCAATAAAAACAAAAAAAAACAAAAAAAAAAACATTAAAAAAAGTAGCAGCAGAAACGAGTAATGATGATAAAGAGAGAGGTCATGAGAAGGTCAACGCCAGAGTATGAGTGGGGGGTCGATTTATGTCACTTGAGTATGTCCAGGTCATCCGGGGTCACTGTTTCTTAGTTCCTGGAGGCTTGGGGGGATGGGGGAGGGTGGGGGGTTGCGTCACTTCCCTCGTCATCATCATCCTCTCTCTCTCTCTCTGTCTGTAAGTCTCTCTCTCTCTCTCTCTCTCTCTCTCTCTCTCTCTCTCTCTCTCTCTGTCTGTCTGTCTGTCTGTCTGTCTGTCTGTCTATTTCTCTGTCTCTGTCTCGCTCTATTTCTCTGTCTCTGTCTGTCTCTCTGTCTCTCTCTCTCTCCCTTGCCTACTAATACTACGGTCGTTCCCACCTTCCTTACCTGATTCATCTCACGTATACTAATGTGGAGGATCATTAAATCATCAGGGATATGACACACCTGGGGTGATAGTTGGCAAAGAAGCTGCTGGAATACAAGACTTACCGGTACTTATAAGTTTGGTTTTTCTCTCCGTGCTACTGAGGTCATTATTTTGTCACGTCTGTTTCATGCTAGCCTTGTGGGGTTTGTTGCGGCGATGAACACATTTTGCTCTGCTGTCCTTGTCTTCTACTTACTAGTACTTGTAAGCTATGAATATATCGGTTTCGAACGGGTCACAGGGCGTTTCCAGTTGATGTATGTATTTTCCTCTCTCGCTCTCGCTCTGTCTCTCTCCTCTCTGTCTGTCTGTCTGTCTGTCTCTCTCTCTCTCTGTCTGTCTGTCTCTCTCTCTCTCTCTCTGTCTGTCTGTCTGTCTGTCTCTCTCTCTCTCTCTCTCTCTCTCTGTCTCTCTGTGTCTCTCTGTCTCTCTCTCTCTCTCTCTCTCTCTCTCTCTCTCTCTCTCTCTCTCTCTCTCTCTCTCTCTCTCTCTCTCTCTCTCTCTCTCTCTCTCTCTCTCCCTCCCTCTGCTGTGATTCACCCCCTTACATCACCTTCTATATATAGCGCTGTTCAATTTCTTTCATTGTTCATATTCCATTCTCTCCATTTGTTGCTTGTATATTGTTTTATCAGTGCATTGTTTATTAGTGCATGTTTTTTCTCCATAGTTTCATCCACTCTTCACAAATATCTGCACATGAATGGGTTTCTGTTCTTTTGTTTGCATTACGTGGTCATGTGATGTACTTATAACTGTCTTGATGGTGTAATGGTTAGGGTTTACGATCTGCATGTGGTAACCCAGGTTCGAATCCCGGTAGGATCACATGTTTTTATTAATTCCATAGGGTGGTGTTGGGTGTGAAATAAATACCGGTACATTTGATTACAGTATATTCTGATTAGCATAACCTGTCTGCCACTGCTCCAGGTAGGATAGACTAGCTCAGGGTCGTGATAGGTAGGGTCAAGGGTTAGTTAGCTATGTTATCTGGTAAACTATACAATATTCCGGTGTCTCGTGGTAGTTTGGGTCTTGGGTTAGTTTTAAGGGGAAATAATATTTTTCTGAACCCCTTCTCCTTCGTGCTTAAGGGGAGATCTCCACTTGAGGGATTTTTTTCTTGACCCCTTTCTCCCTCATGTTTAGTCCCTTTGCTTTTGATATTATAAAACGTTTGCCCCATTAGTTTAGCGATTTTAAGAACTTTCACCCCATATTAAGACCTTTCGTGTAATTCAGGTGTAGATTTTATCCTGGCGAGCGATAGCGAGCCTGTAATTTAAGAGGAATCGGCCTTCGGCCGGGACATTTGTCTACCGAAAAATGTACAAATTTATCTTGAAAGGGACTCAAGGGGGTGTAATTTTAAGCTTGATGGAGGTCTAGGGAACAAACTAAATACCTCCCGGGACTCAAGGAGGTGTAATTTTAAGCTTGATGGAGGTCTAGGGAACAAACTAAATACCTCCCCTTAACCCAATTAGTTATGAGATTTTAAGACTTTCAGAACAGTAGCTTTCCTAGCGAGCGATAGAGAGTCTGTAATTTAAGAGGAACACATTTGTCTACTGAAAAATGTACAAATGTATATCGAAAGGGGGACTTGGGGGTATTTTAAAAAGCTTGATAGGGTCTAGGAAGCAAACTAAAAATTTCCCCTTAAGGAGAGATTTCCACTTGAGGGACTTTTTTCTTGACTCCTTTTTCCCTCATGTTTAGCCCCACTGTTTTTTTCTAATTTTAAGACGTTCGCCCTATTATTTTGACGATTTTACGAACTTTCAACCCATTTCTGTCAATGTTAAGACCTTTCGTGCCATTTAGGTGTCGATTTTTTCCTGGCGAGCGATAGCGAGCCTGTGATTTAAAAGGAACCGGCTTTCAGCCGGGAAATTTTTCTGCCGAAAAATGTACAAATTTATCTTGAAAGGGGGTCAAGGGGGTGGAATTTTAAGATTGCTGGAGGAGTAGGAAACAAACTAAAAACCTCCCCTTAATGGTCCCGTAAGAATTTTAGAAGACATCATTCAGGCCCAGTGGATTTCTTATGAATGTTTTTTGTCATTGTTGAGTATGTATGGGAATCCTGAGTACATTCCACTCTCCGCTCAACTTCCCACGGCATTCCTCTCCATCCCATCCACTCACATTCCTTCCTCCCTATCCACATTCTTCTGTCTTAGTCGTACCTCGTCCGTCCTCACTAGCCTGCCGACACTCTTACCAAATGGAAGAGAGATAACCAGGCTATGAAACGGTATATAGAATAACTTGGCATATTTATAGCTATATACCTTTCTATTATTAAAATGAGAGGAATTTATTACTACATTCGGTTTCTTTTGAACTGACGGCAAATTGCAAAGTTCCCACCAAGATTGCTGGTATTTTGAACATTGTGTAGTGAAATGTGGTGTTAATGATATCAACTTTTGTCTTAATATGATGCAGATAAATGGTGGTTTCATATTTTGCCATTAAGTATCGGGTAATTATATGTTATCGTTAAGGGGAGGTATTTACTTTGTTCCCTATACCTCCATCAAGCTTTAAATTATACCCCCTTGAGTCCCTTTCAAGATAAATGTGTACATTTTTCGGTAGAAAAATGTCCCGGCCGAAGGCCGGTTCCTCTTAAATTACAGGCTCGCTATCGCTCGCCAGGATAAAATCTACACCTGAATGGCACGAAAGGTCTTAATATGGGGTGAAAGTTCTTAAAATCGCTAAAGTAATGGGGCGAACGTTTTATAATATCAAAAGTAATGGGGCTAAACATGAGGGAGAAAGGGGTCAAGAAAAAAATCCCTCAAGTGGAGATCTCCCCTTAATGCCACTTAGATTACCTTGATCCTAATCCTGCAATTGTTTATAGTGTAGCCTTCCTTCCTTCCTTCCTTCCTTCCTTCCTTCCTTCCTTCCTTCTCCAGTCTTCTATCTACCGGTCATCATCTTTAAGGGGGGTGACCTGCTTTTTGTTATTTCTCTCCTTTTCTCTCTTTCTCTGGCTTGTATCCATTCGGCCCCATTCAGCCAACTATTTTAAGACGTTTATCCCCATCTAGGTGTCGATTTCTTCCTGGCGAGCGATAGCGAGGCAACATTATATGAAGAAATCCGGCTTCGCCGGAGACAATTTTCTATCGAAAAATGTACAAATTTAGCCTTCTGTCAAACAAAAAATAAAAATATGCTGGCTCGCTACCGCTCACCAGTAAACAATTGACACCTGGATGGGGATAAACGTCTTAAAACAGTAGGCTGAATGGGGCCAAATGGGTACAAGGCAGAGAAAGATAGAAAAGTACAGAACAAAAAACAGGTCACCCCCCTTAAAGCAGTAGTGGAGAGTTTTTTGTCTGTATATTAATGTACTTCCTTACTTATTGTTTACTTAGTTACTTATTGTTTACTTAGTTACTTATTGTTTACTTAGTTACTTATTGTTTACTTAGTTACTTATTGTTTACTTAGTTACTTATTGTTTACTTAGTTACTTATTGTTTACTTAGTTACTTATTGTTTACTTAGTTACTTATTGTTTACTTAGTTACTTATTGTTTACTTAGTTACTTATTTGTTTAGTTTCCTCGCTAGACCTCCAAGCTAAAACAAATTACACCCCATGACCCCCTTTGAAAATAGATGTGTACATTTTTCGGTAGAAGATTCGGCCGGCATACAAAGGGTACGGTAATTAAAGTGTCCATAATAATCCACCCACTTGAAGGCATACTGGTAGTAATAAATCCATCTTCGACAAGGATAGAAAGATAAATCACCACCAATATACCCAATGAGTTCCCTTACCTTGCCCCTACGCTCGATCTGTGACAGTCTAGCCTCTCTCCATAGTGCATATACCGTCCTCTCTTAACGGGGAGATAGTTGACTTTTCTCTCTTGTTTAGTCCCATTAACTTTAAGATTTGAAGACGTTCGTTCCATTAGCTTTGACGATTTTAAAACCTTTCATCCCATTTATTTAGACTTTTCGTGCCATTTAGGTTTCGATGTTTTACTGGAGAGCAATAGCGAGGCTGTAATTATAAGAGGGACCGGCCTTCGGCCGGGACAGCTTTCTACCGAAAAATGTCCAAATTTATCTTGAAGGAGGTCTTGGGGGTGTTTTATATTTAAGCTTGATGGAGGTCTATCGAGGTTACTATTGCATATACGTATAAATAGACCAAACATTAAACACTACCCCCTCAACTTCCTTCCACCTCGCCCGTCTCTGTGTGTGGGGGTGGAGGTATAAGCTGGTGGTGGTATGTCTGGTGTGTGTGTGTGTGTGTGTGTGTTGGGGGGGGGGGGGGGGGTAGTAACTAGGGTGGTCACGCCGAGGGTTTCATTATAGCTCATGTATAGCCGGTTTTTTTGTTCAGTTTAGGAAGGTATATGTGTGTTTTGTATATAGGGTGGTCTTTGAGGATACGGCCAAACACACGCTCTGAGGATTGCAACACCACACAAACGCACACACACATTCCAACACATACAGTACACACTTTCTTCCTCCATCCGTCTCTCACAAGCACACACACATTCTCACACTCTCGCTCTCTACTTAAGGGGAGGTTTTTAGTTTGGTCCCTAGATATCCTTCAAGCTTAAGATTACACCCCCTTGAGCCCCTTTCAAGATAAATTTGTACATTTTTCGGTAGAAAAATGTCCCGGCTGAAAGCCGGTTCCTATTAAATTACAGGCTCGCTATCGCTCGCCAGGATAAAATCGACACCTAAATGGCACGAAAGGTCTTAACATTGACAGAAATGGGTTGAAAGTTCTTAAAATCGTCAAAATAATGGGGCAAACTTCTTACAATTAGAAAAACAATGAGGCTTAACATGAGGGAGAAAGGAGTCAAGAAAAAAAAATCCCTCGAGTGGAAATCTCCCCTTTCAGCCACATCAAAAACTGGTAAGCATCCTTTATATTTATATTGTCTAACGAGCACTGGCAATGTTGTTTATAGCACATTAATGGCTACCACTTACTACCACTTAGTCTTGTACATAAATATAGTGGCTTTTAAGGGGGGTGACCTGCTTTTTGTTATTTCTGTCCTTTTCTCTGGCTTGTATCCATTCGGCCCCATTCAGCCAACTATTTTAAGACGTTTATCCCCATCTAGGTGTCGATGTATACATCGAATAGTAAACAATGGCATTTATATTTGCAATCCTATTCAATAATTCCAATGCCACATTATGTAGTGTTTATTTCTAATTAATTATTATGTTCCTTCCAACAACCAACTATACTCCTAAAATCGATTAATGAAATTTACAAACACATGTGGCAGTCCGTGGATTCGAATCCAGGATGCTCACACCGAAAATCAACACCTTATGCATCGCACCACGAAGACAGATAGATAATGGTTAAATTTTCTTCTTGTCATGCCAAGAATATTTTGGTATGCACGCCTACTCGGACGAATACGCGTACGTACATGTATATATCTACACACACACGCACACACACACACACGTCTGATCATACAATACACAGACACACACACACACACACACACACACACACACACACACACACACACACACACACACCCTTGATCGTACACACCTGTTACATCACACACACACACACACACACACACACACACACATACACACACACACCTGTACACACACACCTGTCTCATCAGCCCCACACCGCTATTTCCGCCTCCTCCAGCCGTGGGAACATCTTAAAATTCCTATGTGCTTAGTTTTATTTTCCTTGTTTAGGGGAGATGGGCCGTTTTTCTGGTCCCCCTTTCCCCTCATGTTTAGCCCAATTAGTTTTGAGATAATTAGACGTTCGGCCCATTAGTTTGACGATTTTAACACTTTTTACCCCATTTCGTTGTCAATTTTAAGACTTTTCGTGCCATTTAGGTGTCAATTTTATCCTGGCGAGCGAGAGCGAGCCTGTAATTTTAAGAGGAAACGGCCTTCGGCCGGGAAATTTTTCTACCGAAAAATTTACAAATTCATCTTGAAGGGGGGGTCTAGGGGGTATTCTTTTTAAGCTTGATGGAGGTCTAGCGAGGAAACTATAACATATATAAATAATATATACATTTATAAAAAAAAACCCTATCCCCTTAATCGGCTGAGGTAAACAGGATGCATTATTTATTTTGTGACCGTAGGGATTGATGATAAGACTTAGGGATTAATTCAATTATATGTGTAGTTACTGGTGTTTATTATTATGTCTAGTTATAAACATGTACAATGATAAAACTGAAACAAAATATAGGACGCAGCGATTGTTCTTGTAATTATACGGATTCTGTTGTTTATAATTTACACGTTGGATTGCTTACCGTGAGAGCTGGCGCCTTAAGGGGGTTCACATGACTTTTTTTCTCTTTCTCTGGCTCCATTCAGCCTACTGTTTTAAGACTTCTATCCCCATCCTGGTGTCGATCTCTTCCTGGCGAGCAATAGCGAGCCAGCATTGTATGGAGAAATCCGGCTTCGCCGGAGACATTTTTCAATCGAAAAATGTACAAATTTAGCCTGCTGTCAAAAACACTTTAACAAATATGCTCCTGAATGAGGATAAACGTCTTAAATCAGTAGGCTGAATGGGGCCGAATGGATACAACCCAGAGATAGAGGGAAAGAGAGAGAGAGAAAAAATAAACGAGGTGGGCCCCCTTAAAATATTTAGAATGCATATACTGCAATAGATAGATAGATAGATAGATAGATAGATATACTGCACACTTCCATTACAGAGTTACACTGATACTCGGACCACACAGGCCTTACGGTTCCTATACTGGGTGTTCCGGCCTTAATACTACTAGACAGGAACAGTTTATAGTAGAAGAATAGGACAGGAAAGTTGTAAGGCTCTCTCCCCACCCTCCATTCCACTGATGGACGTTCGCTCCATAAGTTTGGCGTTTTTAAGAACTTTCGCCCCATTTATGTCACTTTTAAGACCTTTCGTGCCATTTAGGTGTCGTTTTTTTCCTGACGAGCGATAGCGAGCCTGTAATTTAAGAGGAATCGGCCTTCGGCCGGGACATTTTTCTACCGAAAAATTTACAAATTTATCTTGAGAGGGACTCAAGGGGGTGTAATTTTAAGCTTGATGGAGGTCTAGGGAACAAACTAAATACCTCCCCTTAACTCCTTCGACTGTACCGGCGACGTCTTTCTCATTTTCTATTAGCTATATTTAGACACAGGGTTAATCTGCTCTGACACAAACAGGATATAGTATTTTTTTTTTGGGGGGGAGGGGGGGGTATAGATTCCTTATGTGACTTGAGATTAATTCAAGTTTATACAATTACCAGCCATTCTCATTATATCAACAGTAATTCTCACGATGGTAAGGGGACAGTGGTTATTTTTGGAGTCTATTTATTTATATATTAATTTGTCTTAGTTTCCTCGCTAGACCTCCATCTAACCTTAAAACAAAAAACATCCATGTAGTTTCCCCTTCTAGATAATTTGTACATTTTTCGGTAGAAAAATATCCCGGCCAAAGGCCGCTTCTTCCCAAATAACAGGCTCACTATCGTTCACCAGGAAAAATAATCTACGCCTAAATAGTACGAAAGGTCTTAACATTGAAAAACAATGGGGCGAAAGGTTCTAAAATCGACAAACTAATGGGGCAAGCATCTTAAAATCTGAAAATTAATGCGTTTAAGAATGAGGAAGAAGGGGATTTAGAAAAACGACCCATCTCCCCTCAAGTGATATACGGCCTTTTAATGAAGCCTATAAGAACTTTGATAAGGAGTATAAATCCTTCTCTTGCCTATAATTAATTTGCGACCTGTATGATCAGATATTTGATTGCTTATTGTGAGAAGCTCGCCATAGGAGTAAATACATGAAGTAAAGGAACACCCCGTTCTTAACATTGATCCTCCATTACAAACCCCAATGCACTAGAATCAACTAATGAAAGAATACGATTCTCCCGGGACTCGAACTGGGACACCACACTCCGAACATAAGCATCTAAACCATTACACCACAAACACAATTGGTGTAAACAAGTATTCGTGTATTAGGTGGGTGGAAGTATGAAGAGTGAGTGATAGGAGATGAATGAGGATAAATTGGGATAAGTAAATAAGGATTGAGTATAATAATAATAATAATAACGTTCAGGTTCTTTATATAGCGCCATTTCTCTCTAGCCCTCGTTCAGAGATTCAATAGCGCTCGACCAAAGTTTATTACCAGACACTATTACCCATGTCCTTGCTCAAGGAAAACGGTACCGGCTACCAGTGTATACGAAAAAAACTTCATGCCTGAGCGTGGGATCGAACTGAGGGTGAGGTTGGGTGACTATAACTTCTGTTATCACCTGGCGGAAAGTTCAATTCCCTTAGCAGGTAGTTTATCAATACTTAATTAACAAACTAAGAAACTGTCAATTGTCTTCATCACGATAATGCTAAGTTTTCATAATCAACACAATATCTTATTCCAACATTTTAATACTAACCCCTTCTGTACCGGAGACATAATACTAACCCCTTCTGTACCGGAGACATAATACTAACCCCTTCTGTACCGGAGACATAATACTAACCCCTTCTGTACCGGAGACATAATACTAACCCCTTCTGTACCGGAGACATAATACTAACCCCTTCTGTACCGGAGACATAATACTAACCCCTTCTGTACCGGAGACATAATACTAACCCCTTCTGTACCGGAGACATAATACTAACCCCTTCTGTACCGGAGACATAATACTAACCCCTTCTGTACCGGAGACCTAATACTAACCCCTTCTGTACCGGAGACCTAATACTAACCCCTTCTGTACCGGAGACCTAATACTAACCCCTTCTGTACCGGAGACCTAATACTAACCCCTTCTGTACCGGAGACCTAATACTAACCCCTTCTGTACCGGAGACCTAATACTAACCCCTTCTGTACCGGAGACATAATACTAACCCCTTCTGTACCGGAGACATAATACTAACCCCTTCTGTACCGGAGACATAATACTAACCCCTTCTGTACCGGAGACATAATACTAACCCCTTCTGTACCGGAGACATAATACTAACCCCTTCTGTACCGGAGACATAATACTAACCCCTTCTGTACCGGAGACATAATACTAACCCCTTCTGTACCGGAGACATAATACTAACCCCTTCTGTACCGGAGACATAATACTAACCCCTTCTGTACCGGAGACATAATACTAACCCCTTCTGTACCGGAGACATAATACTAACCCCTTCTGTACCGGAGACATAATACTAAACCCCTTCTGTACCGGAGACATAATACTAACCCCTTCTGTACCGGAGACATAATACTAACCCCTTCTGTACCGGAGACATAATACTAACCCCTTCTGTACCGGAGACATAATACTAACCCCTTCTGTACCGGAGACATAATACTAACCCCTTCTGTACCGGAGACATAATACTAACCCCTTCTGTACCGGAGACATAATACTAACCCCTTCTGTACCGGAGACATAATACTAACCCCTTCTGTACCGGAGACATAATACTAACCCCTTCTGTACCGGAGACATAATACTAACCCCTTCTGTACCGGAGACATAATACTAACCCCTTCTGTACCGGAGACATAATACTAACCCCTTCTGTACCGGAGACATAATACTAACCCCTTCTGTACCGGAGACATAATACTAACCCCTTCTGTACCGGAGACATAATACTAACCCCTTCTGTACCGGAGACATAATACTAACCCCTTCTGTACCGGAGACATAATACTAACCCCTTCTGTACCGGAGACCTAATACTAAACCCTTCTGTACCGGAGACATAATACTAACCCCTTCTGTACCGGAGACATAATACTAACCCCTTCTGTACCGGAGACATAATACTAAACCCTTCTGTACCGGAGACATAATACTAACCCCTTCTGTACCGGAGACATAATTTTAATTATATTCTACTAGAGCTATTCTAGACAATTGTGTGCAGTTTAACAAGAATATGTGGTAGTACAAATGGTTAAGGGGAGGTTTTTAGTTTGGTCTCTAGATATCCATCAAGCTTAAGTTTACACCCCCTTGAGCCCCTTTCAAGATAAATTTGTACATTTTTCGGTAGAAAAATGTCCCGGCTGAAAGCCGGTTCCTCTTAAATAACAGGCTCGCTATCGCTCGCCAGGATAAAATCGACACCTAAATGGCACGAAAGGTCTTAAAATTGACAGAAATGGGTCGAAAGTTCTTAAAATCGTCAAAATAATGGGGCGAACGTCTTAAAATTAGAAAAGCAATGGGGCTAACCATGAGGGAGAAAGGGGTCAAGAAAAAAATCCCTCAAGTGGAGACCTCCCCTTAAGTGAGATATTTCGAAGCCTGTTAATTGCTGGAGGCCTTTTTTAAATTGAATACAATCGTCTAACACTAGCCAGAATAAAGTTAAAAAGACGTTGTCGGTAGAGAAGGGGTTAATAGAGCACTGAAGACTACGCCCTGTTCCAAATTAGTAGTCCAGAAATCTTGAACTCAAACCTCTGTAACTCAAAAAGGGCTAGAGCAAATGGACTGTAATTGTTCACACCTATTCCCTGGCTGACCCTTCCAAAATGATGGACATATTGGGTGGATTACTCTGGTTGTTTGTGAGTTATAGAGGTTATTGTTCGAGAATGTTGACGAACATTTGGGTGTCGAGTGCCGAGTGTTGCCGAACGTCGATTCGGCAACACTCGGCTTTCGATTCTTGTATTAGTGACCTGAAGAAGCTCTCTGCGAAGCCTTGTTGCTCCTCGTCATATGGTGTTTATATTCACCTTAATAAATAGTACATAATAAATAGTCGATAATAAATAGTTGATAATAAAGTCCATAATAAATAGTCGATAATAAATAGTCCATAATAAATAGCCTACGGGATCACGAGATAGATGGAATTAGGGTCCTGACAAAATACCTTTCAGTGTGATAAGGCGTTCTGCCCATTAGACTATTGTGTCCCGATTTTTATGAGATTATATACGTTCACCCCATTAGTTAGCGATTTTAAGAACTTTCGCCCCATTTTTTGTCAATATTAAGACCTTTCGTGCCATTTCGGCGTCGATTTTTCCTGGCGAGCGATAGCGAGCAAGCAATTTAGTAGAAACTGGTTATTTTTCGACCAGAACATTTACAAATTTATCTTGAAAGGGGGTTATTTATTGGGAGTGTTGTTTTTTAGAGAGGTCTAGCGAGTAAACTAGAAGACATTATAATAACACAAATGTAATATATTATAGAATAGCTTCCCCTTAACCTTTTGACTCTCTCAGGTTCTTCTTAAGGGGGGGTGACCTGCTTTTGTTCTGTCCTTTTCTCTCTTTCTCTGGCTTGTATCCATTCGGCCCCAGTCAGCCAACTATTTTAAGACTTTTATCCCCATCTAGGTGTCGATTTCTTCCTGGCGAGCGATAGCGAGCCAGCATTATAAATTATGAAGAAATCCGGCTTCGCCGGAGATTTTTTTCTATCGAAAAATGTACAAATTTAGCCTGCTGTCAAACAAAAATAGAAAATATGCTGGCTCACTACCACTCACCAGTAAAAAAATTACACCTGGATAGGGATAAACGTCTTAAAACAGTAGGCTGAATGGGGCCAAATGGATACAAGCCAGAGAAAGATAGAAAAGGACAGAACCAAAACAGGTCACCCACCCCCCTTAAGCTGAGTCAAATTGTGTATTGTTAATTCCTATATACAATACCGTATAGTGAAGGATATAAGGTACACAGGAGAGAAAATACTTTAAGGGGGGGGGGGGGTGGCCTGTTTTTGTTCTGTCCTTTTCTACCTTTCTCTGGCTTTTATCCATTTGGCCCCATTCAGCCTACTGTTTTAAGACTTGTTATCCCCATCCAGGTGTCAATTTCTTACTGGTGAGCGGTAGCGAGCCAGCATATTTTATATTTTTGTTAGACAGCAGGCTAAATTTTTACATTTTTCGATAGAAAAATTTCTCCGGCGAAGCCGGATTTCTTCATATAATGCTGGCTCGCTATCGCTCGCCAGGAAGAAATCGACACCTAGATGGGGATAAACGTCTTAAAATAGTTGGCTGAATGGGGCCGAATGGATACAAGCCAGAGAAAGAGAGAAAAGGACAGAAATAACAAAAAGCAGGTCACCCCCCTTAAATAAGTGTACGTACGGCAGACCACAACAGTTCCGCTCTGCTGACTGTGGTTAATAACCACGCTACTGTTGGCAGGAATGGCATCTCTGTCTCTCTCTGGCTGGCTGTCTCTCTCTCTCTGTCTGTCTCTCTCTCTGTCTGTCTCTCTCTCTGTCTCTCTCTCTCTCTCTCTCTCTCTCTCTCTCTCTCTCTCTCTCTCTCTCTCTCTCTCTCTCTCTCTCTCTCTCTCTCTCTCTCTCTCTCTCTCTTATATGGAATCAGAGCACTAATTATCAACATGACCCCACACTGCAACTAATAATATCTCCATACTAAAAACAGCTCGAGTAACCATGAAATACCCCAAAATAAGAAAATACCCAGCATGAATTTCGTTTTCGCAATTCCAGAAATGAAAAATATATATTGAAAATGTGAAAATGTGGGGGAAGGGTTTATTTTTTGGTCGATTATTTTCTATATTTATTATTATTTTTTAGTTTCCTCCCTCGACCTCCATCACACTTAAAACAACAATCATTAGATCCCCCTTCTAGATTAATTTGTACATTTTTCGGTAGAAAAATGTCCCGGCCAAAGGCCGGTTCTTCCAACATTACAGGCTCACTATCGTTCGCCAGGGAAATAAAAGACTCTTAAATAGCACGAAAGGTCTTAATGTTGACAAATAAATGGGGCGAAAGGTCTTAAAATCGACAAACTAATGGGGCCAACATCTTAAAATCTGATAACTAATGGGGCTAAACATGAGGAATAAGGGGGCCAGAAAAACGGCCCATCTCCCCTTAAATGGGTGAGTGATTCCGTTATAGCGCGGAATTGATGGAAGAGCAAATATATTGAGTCCAATATTTGCTGGGGACTGTGGAAAGTGTGGGAGGATTGTGAGAGAGAGAGAGAGAGAAACAGAGAGAGAGAGAGAGAGAGAGAGAGAGAGAGAGAGAGAGAGAGAGAGAGAGAGAGAGAGAGAGAGAGAGAGAGAGAGAGAGAGAGAGAGAGAGAGAGAGAGAGAGAGAGAGAGAGAGAGAGAGAGAGAGAGAGAGAGAGAGAGAGAGAGAGAGAGAGAGAGAGAGAGACTTGATTTCTGCATTCCTTGTGTGACCGCAATACGGCCCACTATTAAGTTCTGACGTTAAGGTAGAAATATATATCTTTAATATTATAGATGGATGGATCTATAATACTTAGAACATATACAATTGTTCAGATATATGCAAGGGATGAAGGTGTGTATTGTTAAAGATAAGTATTTAAATAGGGATCTCAATGTAGACAACAATGGCTTAGCACAAACTACAATGCTCAGTTACCTTAGAAAGATTGATTTGCCAGGCATCTCGGGCAGGCCTAGGTTTCGGTCCTTTCTCCTCCTTCAGTTTCACTGCTTCTCAGGAGTTATTTGCCTGGTGGTCACGCCTTATTCTCATTTCGATTCTGCTGGGCTGGTGATGGTCTCGGTGAAGGAACCACTTGGACATGTATTTCTACACTCCGCACCCTCGGCAAGCAATTATGCATTGTGTCTGTTGAGCAGGACTGTTGTAGTAACCTGGGTAAGCGAGGAACTAGGGTGAACCTGGGTAAGCAAAATCCCAGGGTAGGTTTTTTTTTCTTCTATATGAGTGAGGGAGACAAAAGGCAGAACTACCTGCAGAGAGTGTCTCCCCCAGCGTTGGGAGTACAGGGCCAACATCATGGGCCGTTCGAGCCAAAATGCCTGGACATACAGAGTTTGAAGCAATTTAAGTCATAGGAAGAGGGAAAGACTGATTCTGGGAGAGAGTTCCAGAGCTCAGCTGTTGAATAGAAAACAAATTGAGAATAAAGTTTCACTTTTGGGTTGGAGAGATACACAGAGTAGTTGCCACATCCTGGTCTCTACCTGGTTCCTGTGTCTCTCGCTGGTGTCTAGTTTCTGGGGAAGATGGTCTGCCTTGGTCCTTATGATGGAGCCGGAGTTAGGTCTTTCTAGGATGGAGGTGTCTGGTGAAGGCCTAATGAGTGGTGGGGCAGGTGGTGGGAGCTCCCGTTTTCTTCTGGCTGCCTGTAGAGGGGAGACTGTTCTCCTCCATTCTCTATGGTGATGGTGGCCTGGGGAACTAGGTATTTCTGCGGTGACTTGTACTGCTTCTCCTCGGGGTATCTTGCAAAGGGTATAGCAAGGGCAGGGTGTCTTTCAAAAGCGTAAAGGCGCCGGCAATGCTAGTAGGGGTGGCGTGGAGTTGCTGGTGGTACTTACAGGCATGGCAGTGATGGTTGTTATCCTGCATACTGTTGCAGATTATGCATATTACTTATTATTACAGAACTATGATTACCTGAAAGACCCCCTAGTGTATATACCTACATGTGCAGAGTAGCTTCATATACTGCAAATATTGTCCAAACATATGTACCCCTTTTCTTTGCTAGCCATCAACATCTGCTCACGGCCATCCCTTTCTTTTGATCCAGTTATATTTACTTTACCTTTTCCTTCTATCTCTCTCGCTCTTGCTCACGCTCTCTCTCTCTCATATGTGTGTGTGTTTGTGTACTTGTGATTATGTCAGTTCTCCTGCCTGTCTGTTAGTACTGCTTGTCTGTGTGTCTGTTTGTTCTGCCTGTTTGTTTCTTTAGTTGTACTGCCTGTTTCTGTTTCTCTCCTGTTTTCCCTGTATGTATGTATGTTTTTTGTTTGCCTACAACCTACATGAATGTGTGTGTTTGTGTGTATGTGTGTGTGTGTGCGCGTGTTTGTGTACCTACATATCCGTCTGTATTGTCTGTGTGTATGTCCTCCCACATTTACCACCATTCCTTTCCATCTCTTTGCCTCCCCCCACCAATCCTTCCATCGTTTCCTCTACATTGCCCCCTTTCTCTCCATAGTGTTAAATTCCCCCTCCCTTCTCTTTCTCCTTCCTGTATACCATTCCTCTCCCTTTATGTTATTCCCATTCCTGACCCAGACCTTAGAATGTGGAGATGGGACGCCCCTTTTCACCAGGAAGCCATTTAGAGGGAGGCCGGGAGAAGTTAAGGGGAGATTTCCACTTGAGGGACTTTTTTCGTGACCCCTTTCTCCCTCATGTTTAGCCCCATTGCTTTTGATATTATAAAACGTTTGCTCCATTAGTTTAGCGATTTTAAGAACTGTCACCCCATATTAAGACCTTTCGTGCCATTCAGGTGTCAATTTTATCCTGGCGAGCGATATCGAGCCTGTAATTTAAGAGGAACCGGCCTTCGGCCAGGACATTTTTCTACCGAAAAAAGTACAAATATATCTTGAAAGGGACTCAAGGGGGTGTAATTTTAAGCTTGATGGAGGTCTAGGGAACAAAGTAAATACCTCCCCTTAAACACACGCGAACCTTTGCTAGTGATACCCATTATTTCGCTCTTCGTGGCTCTACCGTTTTGATGGAAATAGTGTTTATGTGCATCATAATAATTATTCCAGGAACCTTATACGCTAATTATATTTACAGTTTTACTATTTCATATCCTCCATTCCCATTCCCATTCCCATTCCCATTCCCATTCCCATTCCCATTCTAATGTGTGTACCATATCCTCCATTCCCATTCCCATTCTAATGTGTGTACCATATCCTCCATTCCCATTCTAATGTGTGTACCATATCCTCCATTCCCATTCTAATGTGTGTACCATATCCTCCATTCCCATTCTAATGTGTGTACCATATCCTCCATTCCCATTCTAGTGTTTGTACCATTCCATTATCCCTTCGTTTCATAATACTTGTACACTCACAAGTCCTGCTTAGTATACACCCATTTGAATATTTGAACTTTGAATTTAAAAAAAATGCATTTAGATAATAAACAGCAGTATATTAACTTAGTCGAAACACATAAATGACATCAAATTGCGTTCCAGTATTCATGACTCCAACTGTACAGCCAAGATCAATAGGTTGCCGAAAACCGTGTAATATGTAGGAAATACAATTATGAACTTGGGTGACGGGAAAGAAACGAAACTAATGTCGGATTATTAGAAACACAAAAATATTAATAGTAACTTAACCCCCTTCACCACCATGACGTCTTTTTACCTTTCATTCTGGCTACATTTAGACACTTTATGCCGTTTCAGAGGGACCATGTTACTTAGATGGTTTGTGGAGATCGTATTTACCCATTTGAATCATGCAGGTAGATTACAAACTAAAGAAAATCGTCTAATGTTAACCAAAATATGATGAATATGACGTAATGGTGGTGAAGGGGTTAAGATACATTTTATACAGCTTATGATCAAAATTATGGGCCAACTTTTGACTTGAACTGTCCCATTCCAGTTGTCAATCCTGCGTCATTCCCCATATTCCTCCTCCCTCTTCCACGGTGTCCCTTTGTGTCCTCCCCCTCCAGCACCCGTCTGTTCTGCCTTGATAAACACCGGGAATCTGTGTGGGGCAGGAGACACTATTAGCGGGGTCACACTCGGGAGGGACCACGGAGCGACAAACATGTGAGCTGGTTGGAAGATTAACAAAAACAAAGTCGATTGGCAGATATGGTTTTCGTGTACAGTCGTGGGTTGGAATTTATGTACATTTATAGGAAGTCAAATTACAGTGTGATACACTATAGTCCGTTCATTCTCGGTTGGGCAGAAATCACAACCCCTAACCTCTCATAACTTAAAAAAGACTAGAGTAATCGAGCTAATATTTCTTCCAAATAGGAAGACTTGGCTAGGGAATAGGTGTACAAATTGACAGCTCATTTGCTCTAGCCCTTTTTGAGTTACAGAGGTTAGAAGTTACGATTTCTACCCAACCTAGAATGAACGGACTGTATCACATTAAACATTTCAACTCAGAAAATACTTCTGGGATTCAACGGTAACCCATGACTCCCAAACGTCCTTAGTAAGCTGAATGCAGTCGTCAAATGACAGCCAGAATATAATAACATATTGAACAATAGTATTGAAAGGGTTAAGGAATTTGGAAATTAGGTAATGAATTGTGTAAGATTATATTTGTCGTCACGAGAAGAGGTTTTCAAAGTATATAGATCGATCCATACCTGTACATATAGAAAGGTGAGAGAAGAGAGATAGATAGAACACGAGATTAATTAAATTCTACTACTGTATATAGGTACAAAGACTGGAAAATATGAAAGGCTGACAAAATGTATTGTTGCATACGAAATTCATACAATTTAAGGGGGGTAACCTGTTTTTGTTCTGTCCTTTTCTATCTTTCTTTCGCTTGTATCCATTTGGCCCCATTCAGCCTACTGTTTTAAGACATTTATCCCCATCCAGGTGTAATTTTTTACTGGTGAGCGGTAGCGAGCCAGCATATTTTTTATTTGTGTTTGACAGCAGGCTAAATTTATAAATTTTTCGATGGAAAAAATTCTCCGGCGAAGCCGGATTTCTTCATATAATGCTGGCTCGCTATCGCTCGCCAGGAAGAAATCAACACCTAGATGGGGATAAACGTCTTAAAATAGTTGGCTGAATGGGGCCGAATGGATACAAGCCAGAGAAAGAGAGAAAAGGACAGAAATAACAAAAAGCAGGTCACCCCCCTTAAGTTACACATTTTTTAGGTCAATATAGTAACCTTTCTTTCCTGAGTATTGTACAAATTCATATGGAAACAGCAAAATTGTTTTCATGGGATACTGGTGGGCGCATGATAAAGTATCGAATTAAATAGGCTGAAAATGTTATCCCTTAGCATCTAATTTATCGAAAATTAGTCCAAAATATGAAATTGAATAATCAGGATATGGCCATTACATTTTTCAGCCAGCTAAGATAAAACA